>CM021103.1:146053129-146092748 GCA_007115665.2 Sequoiadendron giganteum | reverse complement strand
CATGGAATGCTTTTCATCTCTACAATAGAATCACATGTTTATGTGGGGAAACTTCAAAGGATATGACCTTTTGCACCAACAAATAGAAAGGATTTTGGCCTTTTCTAAACAAGGGTTTTTAATTCAGACTTTCCATTCATGGAGATTGACCCATGTGGTGAGAGACAATTGCTTCCCTTCTCGTCGGGACCAACCACATGATACTGGCCTTTGTTCCAGTACCCAATTTTATATCTTGGCTAGAAATACACTTGGCTTTAGTGTGTTACCAATTGGGTCGTTCCCTTCGGTGAGTACTTTTTCCCACAAGGCAAGCCCTCTAAGATAAATAAAAGAAATCAAAAATATTTCTAGTTCGATCAAATTTCATTTAGAAACAAAGGGAGAACACACGCAATAGGCTTACTCACACTCGCAAGATGTTTTGTTCAATTTTAATCCCAAAATGAAATGTGGAGGTAATTACTTTACCCAACTTAAGATCACCAAAAGGCCTTTTTATTCTCAAGATTGTTGTGAGGCATGAGAGATGTGAATATGTCCTTTTGATGGTATTAGTTTGAGTAAGAAATTACAAAAAAAAGAAACACTTGTTCATTTTAAGTCAACAAAGCAATGATTTTGATTCATTTTAAAGCACCAAAATGAGATATGAAAGTTGGCTTGTTCAATTTATTAAAAATTAAAAATCAACTCTAGTAAGTCTTTCCTAAAGTTCTTTTTAAGCCCTTTGTCGTGAAAATTGAAATGTTCTTTTTAGAGCCCCAAAAAGGTGTGAGTTGATTTAAAATTAAATTATGAAATGGAATCCTTTTAGAGCATTTAAAAATGCTTTATGAATTTCAAGTCTCAATGCTCGATTTTCTATTTGACTCCAATCTCACTTCGAAGATTGTTTTTGATGCTTCAATGTTGCACATTGCTTGTGCAAATGAAATTGCTCCTCCTTCCTTTTCCTCAATTCTCACCCACTCAGCCTGCAGGAAGCTCTAAATAAGTTTGAAAAACATCAACATTAATGATACAAAGGCTTTCTCATTTTACACAGCCACTCTTTAATGATTGAAACACCAATTTTGAAGTTGAGCTTGATATTGCTAGCAATATTAGATTCAATACTTTTGACTATATTTAAGTAAATTAACTAACTTTCGGGTCACATTGGATATAATATTGTCAGATTACATTACATCTTTGGATTGAAATCCTAGACAATAGAGTAGAAAGAAATTGATTATAATTGATTTCTTCCAAGTTAAACCTATAGCAATCATTTATTCCAGGCATTCAAGGCATTGTAATATTGTAGCTTTCCAAATGTCTGCCAAATGCATTAAAAAAATCAAACTCTTTTTTGCAGATAAAAAGAAACATAGCTTCAGACTTTTCAAAATCTCTGGACAAAATTTAGGGTAGAGCTTCCAAATCAAATACAGAAAAGCATGCCTCTATCTTCCCATGTCAATTATTATTGTCAGATAATGTTAGTAGCATTGATCATATAATGAAATTATTCACTCAATGTGATGTGCACCAACTAGAGAATAACAAGGCACAAATTCAATGTGATATCAATCTATGCTATAAAAGATAGCTGAGACAGGAGAAATTTATGACATTATGATAGGAAAATCATAAATTAAATGAAACTTATAAAGTATGCTTGAAATACTGGTAGGCGCCTCCATGTATAGGGCTGATTTGCATACAACAATAATATCACAAGTGATAGGCACAACAACAATAGATAGGACCACTACCCATTCACATTTATTTTTCAACTGACAAGCAATATTTCACCTAGCCTTTAATTTCTGATTTATTTCATAATGGTGGTTAGGAAATACCCTAAATTTTCTATTTCATCTATGTCGACTAACCAACCCAGCATTGTACAAGTGTTCATTAAAAATACTTGATTAAATTTAATCTAAACTTATAAATTATAGGCCCCGTGGTACGCGTGATGGATAATTAGTTTAGGAGTGAGCACAAAGGTCTTGTTAGACTAGGAAACATTTCAGACAAGGATACATTCCAATGCATACTTTTCAAGCCTTTGCATTTAGCTTCTTCAAAAGTGTTAAATTTTATTGGTGGCTAACAGATTGTTCACTATGAAGTTGCAAGTAATCAATTTGAGTTTGATCCTTCTCTTTTTTTCTCAGATTGACTTAATAATAATAGTAGAAAAGAAATGTGGAAACACTGACAAGGCAGTAAAATACGTGGCATGATGTCTCAATAGGGGGCTAGACTATTTGACATCACATTTGAAGCAAAGGCTAGTTCAATGCGCAAACTTGAGATTGATCTAATGTGAACCACAAAAAGATGCCTTTGTACAAGTAAACAAATCAACAAATATCAACTACACGAAGATACAGTATATCTATAAAGATTTCACTATCTCAATTTGTACACACATAGAAGTTAATGACAAAGATAATTCGGTGGACAAAAGAGAACTATTAAATTTTGATCAGAAAAACATGGTGCTTTTGAGTTATTGAAAGACTGTTTGGCATGACACCTAAGAAGGGACTAGACTGTCTAACGCGACACCTAGACAATATGCATGGAACGAAAGTGAATTAATAGGAAACAAATAAAGACCAAAGGTGCAGTTTTGTGGATCCAGGGCAAGTTAATGTGGTTTTAAGGCAAGTCATAATAGCTTAGAGTTAATTTTATATGGAAAGAGAGACAAGCTAGGATAATCCAAAGGCATATACTTTCAGCTCAAAGTCATATCAAAGGCATAGAAAAATGAGTCTACCAAACAACATCCAACAAAGAACTATGAATCCGCGGAAGCAGATTGGAAGAGATTTTTAAAGGCATCACATATTTTCACAAAGGAAAACATTTCTAGCTACCATCCCCGATTATTCAAAGCTTTCACATGGGGGAACAAAAAATCATGTAGGAAATTCAAACCATTGGACATAAGTGATTTTGGAAATGGCCGCGCGCTCCATGAAAATCAATTAGCAACTTAGTGTGTTATGCTCACCGCATGAGTTTGACCCTAGTTGCAGCACAAAGAAAAAAAGGTCCCACCATTGATCACCACGGGTAGATACAATGGTGATATCAAATTGGCCCCACTCGTTAGGCTTGATCATACATTTAATTTGGAAAATGATGAGCAAGAAAGAACAAATTTCACAATTATGATGACATTGGATACATGAAATGCATATGAACTAATGAAGTTTAGAAAAAGTATGTGAACTGTTGACTGAGTGGCTCAAGAGATGCATTTTTCACCAACTGCCATATCATGGCTCTTGTAAACAAAAATACATGACTCTTGTAAACAACAATCCAACGCACTAGCCAAATAAAGTATAATAACTATGAGATCAAGAGGAGGTCCCCATATAATTAATCAGTTATGTTTATGATTTGCAAGTCTACTTTGAAAACAACAATATTACAAACAAACTTGATGGACCAATCAATGTCAAAACAATAAGCTTAGTGCAAAAAAAGAAAAGAAACAATGATATTTAATGAGAGGAAGTGACATTGATGACCAATACTAAAAACTTTACATTCAATTATCTCCTTGGCATATGAAAAGAAAACTCAGTAGTCATGAGAAAGTTCCTATCAAATATTCAAAGCTTAAATAGAATTGTTGAGTTTGATAATGAACAGAGAATCAAAATGGAACATTGTTGCTTTTCTGATAGGATTCCTTGTAGATTGGCGCTATCCAAGACAAACATATTTTAAAATGAGATAAATATAATCATTTAGATAGTAAGTTTTAGTTTTCATGGAAAAAAAATCATTTTCAATCGGGCTATCTTATTGTAACTAGACTATAAATCCGCAATCTTACCCCCCCTTTTTTTTGAATACCATACAAAAATTAAATCAATTAGTGCTCAACAAGCTGCCAGTTAAGTTTTACCAACTATCTAAATGGTAAAGAAAGGTTTAGCTCCCTGAGTTCCATATTTGAATGAATGAATGATATTGATTTTTCATAATGAATGAGAGAAAACATCATAGAAATAAGATTACTAAGAGCATCAATACGATAAAATTTTCAACGGTAGGAAAATTTTAATATTAAAATCATGAGAAATTTTCTTTATCACTATTGCTACAAACATAATGCATGGAAATCTAATGATTATTCTTTCCTTCTAGTGCCACATGTAACACCACAAATCTGAAAACTTAAACTATTATCACATATTAGCATGATGTAAGTTTGAAGTAAGAAAAAAAAGTAGTATTCTTATGAAATAATCCAACATGTTTCACATTACAAACAAAATAACAATATAAACTAATTGAGAGCACTAAAAACATTGTGCATACCTATTCCATATTGGATTGGTGCACCCTTGGTATCTAAAGGAGCCCTTTCCCAATCCTAGATAAGATTAAATGATGATAGACAAAGAGATAAGATTAACTCAAGCTGCCTATAGTAAGAATTCTCAAATGGTCGATGCAAATGATGAAGGAAAGCCTTGGATTTATAGGTAAGATTGAGGAGAGAAGAGTAAAAGTGGAGGAATGTGGGACTAATCCTCAACCAATAGTAAGAAGCCACTTGTCACCATGTGAATGGGCCAAGGTTGTGCAAGTTTTGGTGAATGTGCCAATAAATGACATTAGGTGGCCTTTTCAAATTTGAAATTTGGCTTGTTGGAGGGAGAAGAAAGGGGTCTTAAATTCCAAGTGGGGGACATGTAAGAGGGGAGTTAATGCTATGTTGGAAGGGACAAGTCATTTGAGAGGGAAATTCAAATTGGAGGAATACTCCCTAGAGATTCCATGTTGAGGGAAATTAGAAGATTTAATAAATCAATTAAATGATTTATTTGTGAAAGTGGGAAAACCTAGAGGATGTGACATGAGTTTAGATTAAATTTATCAGGATTGGATTAATTTAATGAGGGATTAGATGATTTGACCTATTTGATTTAGACTTATTGATTATACTAAATCAAAATGAGATGGAAAATGATTTAGACATAGTTAAATAAATATTTTTATTTTTTTAGCTAAAGGGGATGATGTTAGTATTAGAGATGAATTTATTTAATTTAAATGGAGTAATTTAGGAGATTAATTAAATAAACTTGATTTATTTGGTAGGAGAATATGATTAATGCATGAATTTAGTTTTTCATGTCTACACAATTACATAGAGACCATGGCTATTTGAAATTAAAGTCACTTTATAGTTCAATTTATTGTGGTTTGACTTTCCCTAAGATAAGACACTGATATAATAGGTGTCAAGGCATTTTTCGTGGTTCTAATGTTCCAATTTGAGAAAAAAATTCATAAACAAGATTATAATTTATTTACTTTGTTTGAAGTTGGTACTATGTCATATTCTCAGCTTTAGCCTATGTTTAGTCCTTTCAAAGGAATTTACAATTTCTTGAAGGGTTTCATCTATTTAGCATTTTTGACGAGAATATATCTATTTAAGTATAAAATGTGTGAGATAATTGTTTATAAGATTATAGGATACACATTTTGGGATTACCCTCTCAAGTTTTGTAGCACCCAAAGTGTAGGAGGGAAGCATCATAGCTCCCTCTCATTCATTGGACAATCACTTCTTGAGTATTCAAGGATTGAATTTGGAAAATTTATAGATGCTCGGTGAGATTTACTTGGTTATTTAAAAACAACCAACAAAACTATCTCCTAAAAATGCTCATCAAAGAATGATATCATAAACTCAAAAGCACAAGGATATAACCATGCCATGACATCCCTCAAAATGAATCCTCTAGAACTAACTATCCATAGCTCAAGATCCATATCCTAGAAAGATAAAGCATATAAAATAATTCTAAACAATCCTCAAATGAGTATCCTTAACCAATCACCATGAATCAAAATCAATCCCATGAGAAATCAAAGCATAAAATGTAATATATCTGAAAGATATAATGGGAAAATACCTCTCAAATAATAAACTATCATGTAGACCAAGAGTGGGGAATGAGAATGCTCCTCCAAGATGACCAAGCCAGCATGAATCACTCCAAGAACAATCTCTTCTATTGCTCCATAATGAACTCATGTCCATACCTAGGTGAAAGCTCCCCAATCTTCTTGTTGAAACCTCCAAAGAGTAATCATCTCAAGAAAATGTCTCTAATCACAAGAGAAATCCAGCCATAACCTACATCTCTAAGTATCCATGAGAACTTGTAACCAATAAATCCATGCTAAACTCCAAATGCAACATAGAACCATCATGAAGTAATCAAGAAAATGATCAATGTACTCAATACAAAGAGGATCACACATGATCAATGTCAAAGATCCAACCACAAAATCAAAAACATATCATGACAACATGGTCTAACTATCTCCTCCTAGGAGATCACATGCACCATAACATACATCTTGGTCTCAAGAGAACATATAATATGCCAAAAATATAAACCAGTATCAATAGTAAACCATGACATAATATAAAACGCTCTAAACCAAGAATACATATCTCTAATCACATGAAGATAATCATACCAATGATGTATCCACATCACTAATAAAAAATCCCATTGAATCGTGATATGAGATACACATGATATCGTGACAACCATCTCCTCCATGATGATCATCCAGGTCTACACACACTCAACTACAATGTCAGTAACATACAAGTGAAACCAATATTTCCAAGCAAAGAGATACATACAACTGCCAAACTATCATAAATATATCCATCACTACCAAACCATCACTGTCAAAAGCTCCCACTGAAATTGTATAACCAATGAATGTAACAAGCTATCATGACATCATGATAACAATCTCCTAATGAAGATCAACCAAGAGTTCCCTCACAATCAAAGAAATCAAATGCAACATGATCTCCCTAATAAGAAAGCAAACCATAATCCTCATACCAAAATGATACACTGCCACAACCTAAATCAGGAACTAGTCCAATACCACCAACAATTAACCTACATAAATCATCATTATATTCCAAAGTCTCTAAAGCACAAGAAACATCCATGACACCATGATCACCACTAAATTTACCAACAACTCAACCCAATTGTGTCCCACATATCTGCATAACATAGTCAACTACATAGGTCTCACATCATGATTGTACTTGGTAATACCATATCACCTCCTCAACATGACATCAAAACTAGAAAACTAGGTGAATAAACCAAGGAAGCATAGTGATAATGCATCAACATTGAAATATCTATGGGCATAGACAATCCATGCCTAAGTCATAGGTGAAAAAGTAAGTATAGATTGCCTATAATGCTACACAACTTGTAGATACAACAATGAAGCATACAAATCCAAAAAAATACTGATAACCATGTCAAAAATATAATAATCGAAGATTTAGAACTGAGCATACAATGAATCCAACATCAAATCTCCTAGATCTGACAATCCATAAACTCATAGTATCACCATAGTCAAAATAACCCATAAACATATCAAGATAGAACATCATAAAATAAATCATGTCAAAACAACTCCAAACTTGATCCATTATGTAGTGCTCTAAACAATCTTTTCATCATCTATTCGAAGTCCAGAATCTGACTTAGTATGCACTTGATATCACCACTCAAATCTCAAATAAAATACCTGACTTACAACAAGAAAAAAATATCATAACTAAAAAATATAGAAAGATCTCTAGCACTATACTTTAGATCTTTGAGTCACCTTTCCAACGAGTCCAAGAAGAGAAAAAATGAAGCACTTGGGCGAAATTTATGCCCCTCATAAATAAAAGTGTTGTTTGACCCTGAGGAAAAATATTTAGCCACCCCTAGTAGTTGGGCAACAACCCCACCCAGGTGCCGCCAATCATACTAGTGGTAGACCTAAGCAACAAATTAATTTTTTTTAATTTCAAATATTAAAAATTTATAAAGTCAGCTCCCTTTTTTTAAAATCCATGGCAGATTTATTTAAAACATAGGCAAAATTCTTAAAAGTTAAAAAATTAATTTAAAGTTTTTTTTATGTGGCTTGACCCATGGGGTGGCAAAGCCAAGCCCCAAGGGCCCCACCAATAGATTAATGTTGACTAACAGTTTCAATAGCTAACAGTCGACCGACATGTGAGCACGAAAAAAATGTGTTGTCTACATCGACAGTATAGGAGGAGGATTGACCCCCCAACAAAAACTTTATTTTAAAAAAAAAAAAAAAATCTCATAAAGTTTGTCTATCATTTTTTTTTTGTGATTTTAATTTTTGATTTTGTAGGGAATTTTACCGATGTGGGTACTTTTTTAATTTTTTATTTTCTGAATAATAAACTTGACGGTCGTACAACTGCAAAAAGGGAATTTTACAAAAAAAAATTGCATTATTTTCAACTTCTCCAAAATAGGGCAAATTATATATCAAAATTCATCTCTCAACCAACTTGAATCCAACCATGAGGTCCATTTTGTCCCAAGAGGTAATTTATAACATTTCTCCCACAAAACCCCCATTTGAATGCATAACCAAGAAACCCTTTTTGCCATAAATTTTGTCACACCCCAAATCTGCAAACAACCTATCATAATGATGAACCCAAAACCCTTAGATCTACAATAAATGACTTGCAAAAACCTCATATCTTGCCATTTCTTTCATTCTCTCATGAATTGCATAGATTCAAACTTCAAGAAATATTTTCTCAACTTAGGGTTATAACAACAAATCTTTAACCATGAGAGCTCTAATACCACTTGTAAGGAAACTTGCAGCCATATAATGACAATTTCCACATAGCCCAAAAAGAGATATTCATGCAAATAAATACTCAAAATCCGCATGCAAGAGAATATACAACATACCCATCAAAGATGACACAAGATATACCTTGTGAAAACCTTCAAGAGGGAAAAACCTAGCCTCCAAAAGCACCCATACTCCATATTAATCAGAAATGAAGCAAATACAAGAGTTACAATGAACACTTCTTAAGAATCAAGCTCTCCAATGCATTCCCATGTGTCCAACCATAAATCCACACATCCCATACCATGCTTCACAAATTCACTTTCAAGAAGACTCAATAATGATAGCCAAACCACTACACATGTGTTTTCTTTTATAGACACAAGCTCACACAAAATACAATTATTGGTAAGGTGGAACCATGTACCAAAAAACCATGTGAATACAAAACCACTAATCCCTTATTTAATATTGGGTACTACTACTTCACTTTAAATTTAATTTATTTCCCCAATATTAAATTATTATCACATATCTCCCAAAATAATAATAATAATACAATTCGACAATATGACATCAAGTGGACCCCAAGTAATTACCTAGTGTGATTATCCACACCACCAAAGTGCATCACAACTAAATAATTATTTAATTACAACATTATGATAAATCAATTTATGCAATGGTGTACAACACCATATCCCAACAATTTCCATATGTCACAACATATTTAGAATTTCCATAGAGATGGATAAATGAATAGATAGCTTCTAAGAGCTTACCAAAATAAATATACAAATGGTTTTAATATCCCCACCTAGGCATACATCCTTGATATCCTTGCATTGGTGCATACATTCTAGATGTCCCCTTTGCTGGAAAATACATTCTAATTGTCCCCAATATTGGTACATACATCTCAAATCTTGGCCACCAACTAATGAGGAGAAGCATCACTCAAGCACTTTTCTACCAACCACAAACTTACTAAGGTCCTCTGCACATCTACCCAGCTGGTAAGATGGCCTTACCCTTCGATGAAGAGATTGGTTTGGTAACCTCATAAAAACAACCTTTTATGAGCTTGGTGTTGTGTCCTATACATTTCTAGAACTAACATATAGTGGCAAACCCCCTACATGTATGTACATCTTGGCCTAGTACATAAGCATGGATCGCAGTGAAACTAATACTATAAATAGTGGCTACTTACACTATTTTAGCCAAAGTTTACATCACCTAAAACTTAGAGTGAACATCACACATTCACCCACCTTCCTAGATTTATTAGGATTAATGTTCATTCATACTCTATACCTAGGTTACCCCCTTTCCCATGGATTAGACATATCCCATGAATAACCCACATAACATCTCATAATTAAAGTGACTTATCTACTAAGTATCTCAAAATGCATAGGTTATCACCTTTTTGATGGATCAAACAAACCCCAAGAATAATCTATTCAACCATATAGTATTCATAATGTCACAACATCTTACTCTATTTCAAAAATTATGATCCCAACAATAAATTCTTCCACACAAGAGTATATCTCAACAATAAAATAAACCCAACAAAAATATAATCTCTTCAATAAATAACTCCAATCAAAAGTATAAACTTCAATAAAAAATGACCTCAATCAAAGATATAAACAACAATCAAATGATCAATCAGTTCATATAGGTTTATCCCAACCTATTTTCTTCAATCAAAGATCAAGTAAACAACCCAACCAAATAGGTTACCCTAAACCTAGGGTTTCAATCGAGAGTGATGAAAAGATCAAGTGATCATAAAACAATAACAAAACTTCTCTTTCCATATACCTAAAATATTCTCACATTTACAATATTTACTATATTTGAATATAATCTAGAGGACATTAACTTGAGAAGGGTTTGTGCTTCTGCACCCTTAACTCCTCTTCTTAATACTCCTTTGGGTTGCCAAAACATATGTCCTCTTTAATTACGTGAATATGAATAGACCTTTAATCAAATTAACATAATCATATAATATATTTTATCATTACTATTATAGAATATTTATGTAACCATCACATTTATACCCTAACCCTAGGGATAATACTTTCTTCCTAATTTCAAGGAGTCATAAGCAATCAATCAAGTATAGACATACTATGTATAGTATAATTACATTGCATTCATACAAACTCCCATATATAGGGTACATACACATCTATATAAGTATAAACCAATATGATAGGTTTCTCAAACATAATAAAGAACCAAGAAACATGCAAACATGTTCAAGTAGCACAACATACTCAAAATCACTCATTTCCAACATAGTAATCCAAACATATTTAACCTTTCCAACATAAATGATGAAGTTATAGAAACTAGCATGCCTGTATAATGCTCCAATTGATCAAACTCCCCTCCTATATCAACTCCTCTAGATCACTTGATACCTCCTTAAAGATCCACTTGATTAACCTCTTCTCACTACTCAGTACCTCTCACAATACTCATAAATACGAAATGAAAAAACAAGTCTCAAATCACAAACTCTCAACAAGTGCTAGAGGCAACGAGCTCAAAGTAGAATAATATAAGTGAAGTGTGGAAGGAAGTGAGCCAACCAAAGTGTGTGAATGTTGGAGGTAGTGAGCCAAAGGAAGAAGTGGAAGTGTGAATGTTGGATGCAATGAGCCAAAAAAGGAGGAGTATAAGTGTTGAAGCAAATGAGTCTGAGGCAACATAAGTGTTCTGGTGGTGGCTGATTATCTAATTCATCAAAGTGTTATATTATGAGGGTGTAGCCTCATTATGTAAGTTTTCAACAAGGAGTTATTAAGTTGCTTAGGTTAAAGACCTTAAAATATATTGTAATTATTGTTTCATTTTATGATTCTTGATTTGGACAACAGCTTCAAGAAGATTTTCCCATCATGGTTTTCCTCTTGTCGGGTTTTCTAAATTAATCCTATTTTGTGATTGTGTTCTCTTGTTTTGAATGTTCTATCTAGTTACAAGTTTTGATTATTAATTTTTGAAGTGAATTCATTGAGGGATATACTAATTCACCCCCCCCTCTCAGTATATCTATGTGTTCTAACAAAGCTAGCTATTTTGTAATAAATATAATTGAAAATTGTGACTCCATGGAGAATCCCACACAAGTCATATTAATAACAAGGATTTGGGAAACCTTTAGTTAGAGTGAAATATTGTGTGATTCATTATCAAAATATTTCAAACTTGTTGGTTTATGTCAAACAATGATATTAGGGCCAGTCAAGGATAAGAGAGTTTTTAGTGTATTGGGGTTCTTGAAATAAAATATAAGAAACAAATTAGACAAGAATTTTGAAAATTTCTTGAGGATGTATACAAATAAGTATGATATCCAAAGTTTTCCTTTTGAAAGGGCACTCACAATCTACAAGTCCATATGTGAAAGAATATGGTTGTGTTGTTGGTATATGGCCTGTAAGTGTTGTCATTGATGGAAACCTAAGTCATACATTTGTTCTAGAGTATAGTTTTGGTTTACATCGATAGAATAGAGTGAAGAACATGGCATCTGGTTAAAGGCATAAATTTTGATCTGAATACCTCACCGGACTATTATTTTGAGTTGTGGATCTTTGAGGAAGGTTTTTTGATGTTTGTAATACCTTATTCGAGAAGTATACTGATGCGCATTCACTAGTATGTGATCTAGGAGATCCAGTGCACTAATCTGTTGGTTATCTATGCTAGAAGGCCGACTTGGAAAATATAGTAATTGTGGATGTATACAGAGTAATTAATTAAATTTTTTTGTGCTTGATTATGTTTGTTTAGGTCCTCTCTATGTCTTAACCAACTTTGGAGGATGTGCATAAAGAATTAGTGGTGGATCTAATCGACAAGTTGAAAAGCACTTAATGTTTTATGATGACGACATATGAATGCTTGAATCCTTGGTAGCGAATATATATATGAGATCGGTTTTCTATTTTTAATAGAGCATAGATAGGGAATGTAAAGTATATCAATGTGTGGTGTGAAATTCTCAAGGGTAATAGTGCGAATTTATCTATGTGTGATGTGAAAAGGAAAAAAGTGTAGAGTAGAGTAGAGCAGAGCAAAGTGAAGTGTAGAGTTAGAAAAAGGATCCATAATCTAATATATGAGCTTCATCAAAACTATAACCTTGAATGAATAGATGCTATTGTTGACGTAGTATTTTGCATGTAGTAGCAGTCTTATGAAAAAATTAGCTAATGGGGGACATTGTGCACTAGCTAAGTGACCTCCGGGATTTTACTGAAGCCGACTCTTCGCTTAGTGGGTGAAGTAAAAGGTGAGGGAGATTGCAGGAATGTAAAATTTACACTACAAGTGATGCACCAAAGTCTTTAGACAACTTTACCAAAGCACAGTGCATAATACAAAGGCCCGAACCACTAAATTGATGTTAATTAAGATAATTTTCTCAAAAGCACTTATCATGCAAAAATACCCTCTAATTTGTATAATGTAATCAAGCATAAATTTTTCTTAACACAGAAGAGTCGGAGAAACATGATCTATGTTCATTCCAGCTATGAGAGGTTACAAAAATTGAAGAACAGACATGCATACAAAAATAAAGATAATAGCACAGATCAATAGTTCTAACAAACGCTTAAAAATAGAAAGGCCCAATTTATTTGGCACAATCCGAAGTCTTCGAATTGAAAGCAACTATTACAAAAGGCTTACTTCCCAGTGCTTGGGAGTTTTGCAAAGCTTAATCAACAACCTAATAAAAGAAAACAAGGCCCTATTTATTGGCTAGTCCACCACCCGGAGATGCATCAAAAGAAGAGAAAACCACGTGTAATGACCAATGGCCCAGATCATCTCAAGTTGCCACAGCAAAAATTGACCGGTCAGCAACATGCTAGCAAGGCCACGATACAAAATGAAAAACCATGTAGTAACAAGAGAGAACATGCAGCACCAGGAAGTACAAAAGATCCATCAGTATTTCCAAGGTAACCGATGCAGAAACAAAATCACCATGTGTCGCTCAGATGGAGCTCGATAGAAAGTCAAAAAGGCGCCCAACAAAAATCCTCAAGAGAGAGAGAGCCATGTGGAGAGGTCTAAGCAAAATAGAGAATGAGGCGGGCCCAACTCGAAAAAGAAGCTAGAGTGAGCCACGTGGCATGTAGACGGAGATTGTCGAAAAGCGAAGCGAAGGAAAAGTGAAAAGCTTCGCGAGGAAGCCATGTGGAGGGCTCCGAGGTCAGTGAGCATTTGAAAAATAAGGTGCAGTCGCAGGGGTAAATATAAAACTGCAAGGCTTCAGCAATTTTTGTTGAATAGTTTGGTGACTCATAGGGGCTTTTCGCTCACAGAAAGGAGAACCCCAGAAACTTTGATTCAACATAAAAAATGCTCACAACCTCAAGAGGGCAGCTTGCAGATTGGTCCATACTTCGTTCGACAGTGCAGAGAGAGTTTGTAGATACTCGTGAGCTAGCCTAAGGTCAATAATTGCTTTGAAGGGCAATCCACTTGATACTTTTATTTCCAATTCCAATTGGAAGAAAAGTTGCACCAGTTGATGCATGATCCCCTCGATTTCTTCGGCAGTCGGAGATTGATCAAAGGTTTGGAAGACAGAAAGATCCCGCTTCTTCTCTTCGATCATTGCAACAATATGCTCCACACCTGCTACCACCTGGTTTGTAATGAAAGGTGAAGGGAGGCCTCTCTGAGTTAAATGGGAAAAATTCGCCCACATGTTGCTGGTAACTTGGTTTAACCAAGCTTTACAATCCGCAACCTGTTGAATGGCCTCATGCATGGAGATGAGGCTGCTTGTGCCCAAAGCCGCTATTGTTCGGTCATTGATGCCCACGCCACTCAATGCTTCATCTGAAGTAGTATACAACTTAACCAATAAAATTATAGCCTCTGGGACCTTGTCAGAAGTTAACTCCTGAACCTGTTGTATTTATTCACTCACTATCCCGCAAAGGCTAGCCGCTTGCACCATAAACTTTAAGGTGGGCTGAAGAGTAAGGCACAAAGCCTTCACCTTGTCCTAGTATTATGCATGCAACTCCTTGTAAATTTCTAATGAGCTCATCTGAGGTGCAAGGGTTTGAGTCTTTAGGGTAGCCAATTTTGCCTCTCTACTGCTCAAACTCACCTTTACCTCAGACAAGCCTCTGTTCAGCACCTCCAGCTAGTCCTTCAGAGTGACCACTTCCTTTTCCTTTTCTACCAGGGCCAATTCGCCCTACGTAGTTCTTTGAATTTCCAATTCCAGGTTGGAATTCACTTCAGCAATCTCGGTAGTGGTGCTCTGCCTGAGCTCTTTCATTCCCGTAGTTAGCAGGTCAGAATCGGAGTGGAGTTCTTTCTCTTTCACTTGACTTAGCTCGACCTTCTGCTCGAGAGTCGGAATGACCTCTTTGCTCAAATCTTGTAATTCTTTGATCTTAATTTTGAAGGTACTCCTCTCTTTTTCCAGCTGACTTATTTCATTCTCCTGGCTTTAAACTTGTTTACCCAGATGTTGACCTTACTTTTGAGCTCCACAATCTGGTCATCCTTCTTCTTCGCCTATCGACTGAGCTTGAGAAAATCAGTGGTAACTATTTTTTGGGTCTCCTCCATCATCTCAACTTTATCTTGTGGGCGGGCTTGCTGCAAGTCTAACCTGATAGCATTCAGAGAATAATCACTGGGCTGCATCTCACCTACTACCTTGATCACATTAGGAGTGATCTTCTCAAATATTAAGGAATTCTGACTTTCATTGAATACGGTTTGCAAGTGGAGCTTCGCTCGTCGGCTGACATTTTTTTGTCTTCTTTTGTTGATCCGGTTGGGATGGGCGCTTTTATTTGCATCAACCTATGAGAAATATTCTTGGGCCAAGATACCCAGTCCGCTAGCAAAAGGATACTCCTGAGGGATGGCCAGTGGGAAAGACAACATATTCAATGCATCAGAAGTCTTGCTGGGTCATGTTGTAATAATTGGGTAGAATGGCAGGATGAATTGGCCACTCGAAGGGAATGGAAATGAGGTATACAAGAAAACTGGAGATGCACCAACCGCAGGGCTAGGCTTTGGAGATAAGAATTATTGGCCCAGCCTAGAACCTACACCAAATTATGTTCTGGGTAGGACTTGGAAAGCAGAGGATAAAGGTGGGAAACCAAGAGGGGAGAGATTGGAATGCCTGACAAATCTAGTGGCAGAGAGAAGTAGCATGGATGAAAAAGCAGGGGCAGACTAAGGTGAGACTAGAGACATAGATGAGAGAGAAGAAGGAGGAAAAGTTACCTGATGCTCATGTAGAGCCATAGACACTTCGACCGCTCCCTTCATCAACTGTTCCTCCTTCGCACCAGCCTCTTCGGTGCATTGTCACTTCTCCTCCGAAAAATTGTCAAGGTCAAGAATGACCCATCTCTTACCACTGGTAGTCCTTGCCCGCCTCCGTGTTGATTTAGAGGAGGCGGTTGGCTCCAATGTTTGTGCATGTGGCTCTTCCTCCTGCACAGGCTCCTTACCCATATTCTTTTCATGCATTGGACTCCCAGCAATGGCAAGAGGATTTTGAGTTACCTCCTCCTTAGATTCTGTGGTAGCCTCCTCTCTTCTATATTGCTACATGGATGTTGAGTAGTTCGAAGAATTTTCAACATCCGGATGTTCATTTTTCCAAATATAATCAAATCTCTCATCAAGGGTTCATTCGTTATGTAGCTTTCCATCTGCTAGAATCTCCTGCCAGTATACCCAGAAGGCTAGCATCTTCTCGGGCACCCAACCGAGCTTACTCAATTGGGTGACTAGGGAAGGGTTGATCTTCAGCTTTGGATTGACACTCCCCATGATGTGATAAAAATTCAGCCATGGCGGTCGACCGTTCACTATAGGAAAATATTCCAGGCCTACGTATCTACTTAAATTTCCCTCCTCGATATTCTACCTGACGTCCCAAAAATGGTGAGGCAAATGCGAGATCTTGATGCCGAATCCTAATAAATTATTATCAAGGTTGTAATTCCAGGTATCGTCAATTAATACCAACCCAAGGTGACCCAACTTCGAAAGCAGAATCACTGAGGTATCAATCTTCAAGGTCCTCTTTTTAACTAGCAAAATTGAACCAAACATGATTGGCAGCAACAAATAGGAGGTTAAGTGCTTTCCTCCTCAGTAATCATCGTCAAGGGTACATAGCTGCCTCATTATCTCTAGGGCCAACACTCTATCAGAAAGAAAACGGGGAAGCCGGAATGGCTCCCAAACGAAACCTGGCAAGCGGAGCATGGTGAAATCCAAACCAAAGAACCAGTTACAGGGCGGAGTTAGCTTCCCCAACCAAGATTTCTGTTGAAGCGATATGCATTCGGTCATATTTATGCTAGCCTTATCCAAAACCCTTATAGCCGAGGCTATGAATGAATCTGAAAATGCATAATAATCAAAAGTTTTTGACATGACAAGGGTCCATGTCGAAACTGGTTTTCTTAAACCACCCTCATCAAAAATAGATAGGGACATGGACGTCAAAAAGTAATCCGAGTTCTAGTGCAAAATCAAGTAAGCCAAGAAAGACGAATACCTAAACTTAGAGCCGACCTAAAATTCCTGTAATTGCTACCAAATTCCATTACTGACAATGCCTACAAAGTCTAGGAGCGGAGACTTACGGTTCCTTTTCAGCATAAAGCAGAGGGACATCTGAAACTTATGAGTGTTCTTGTCCAAGTCCAAACTGCACACCATCGCCAGCATAGAAGTGATGGAGGAAGACCCACCTTTCAGAGCCTTCAAATTAAAAGGGAATTTAGGCAGTGCTGAACTACCCGTTTGCTGATTGAGCTCAGAGTGATAAAACTGTGGTCCCAACTGGAGCTCTCCCCACTTTTGTTGCATTCTTTCCATTTCAAAACTCTCAACCTCATTACCCAAGGGAACCGAGATGCACAACATATCCTGAATAGCCTCAAGGCTAATGACTACCCTAAAATCCTTGCCGCTGATAACCCCTGTGTTCGGGTCAAAATGTGTTGCGCATGTTGCCACAACCTCTGGGTAAGAGTGCACCAAAGGAACCATGTACTATACGAGCCCATAGAACCATAGCTATTTGTAAAATTGGTCTGTCATATGCTTCATTCTTTCACATGCAGCCTCTCTGAGGCTCTTAGGATTGCAAGATAATTGAGGATCAAAGACGTTATCCCAATCCTCCAAGACCACTACCTGATCTCTATGAAGAACCGTGCTCAATAATTTTTTGGTTCACCAGGTGAGTGAAAGGCCAACTAGGCTTCGTGGATATGCCCAAAGTGGCATAAGACTCACCACCGTAAAGCTGCACGTGGGGTGCATTCTTTATTTGCTCGCTTAGGCTCACTGGAGCTAGGATCTGTGAAGGGTTTTCTGCAATTTGTGCCATTTTTATACTCGCAAGAGTTTTTCTGCAAACCTCTCTCTTCTTGCAAATTCCTTAATTGTTCAATCCTTAGTAACTTTTGCAATAAATATGTTTCCCTACATGCCATAACTTGTGTTTTTTATTTCTCGAGGAAGGCGGCCGAAAAAGGTACATGCCAGTTGTTTATACCAAGTTTCTATTATGCGTTACCAATTTTACTTGTGCGAAAAGATCACCAACCAGCCAAACTACTCGAGCATTTAATTGCAATCTTTTGCTTATGGCAGGAATGAATTTTTCTCAAAGGACGAACCAAGGCAACCTTGCAAACCTCTTCATAGGCTATTTTTCATTAATTGATTTCAATGTTTGTATGGGGCACATTTTCCAACAGCCCTTTCAAAGATTTTTCCTAATTCAGATGAGACAGCAGTGCTTGTATTAACACCTGGCTGACCTTCAAATGGATGTGGCAGCTCGACAGAGCAAGTTGCAAGCTGTACCTGCATTTTCCCATCACTTTGCATGTTACAACGCTAAAAACCGAGGCAATGCGACACGCCTGGGTTCAGTCGTTAATCATGATTTTTCTCAGCTGGTGAATGTGAACCAGTCTATAAATAATACCCCTGGCAGCATAGCAAATCATGAACTTTTCTAGCACTCCTAGCTTAGCAAGCTTTTGTTGCCTTAGTAATTTTCATTTTACCTAGAAAAAAAAACATGGAAACACTAGTAAGGCTTGTCTACAAAAAGACTCAGGCTATCTTCCTTGGAAAAATTAGATGTAGGTGTCTAAAACGCATGACAGGTGTGAAGAATTTGTTGTATGTGAAGGCGATTAAGTGGGTCCTCAGCAAAGACTGCATGGAGTATGAAGAACAGTACCAGGTAAATACCAACATTTGTTCGCACTTTGTCACTTCGCTGTTGGACATCAGCATTTCCAAATGAAAAATTTTAAAGCTGACAAAGTGGGTTTTCCCTCGGTGCTACCTCAAGGGCTTGGAATAGATTGTGCGTGTGGCTCAGTTTGATCGTGGGATTCCCTCAGTTCAAAACATTCGCCTACAACAGCTACATGGAGGCAATGTTCCAACTAGACCTTTTCTTTTCAGATTCAAGCTAAAAACTCATGAGGAGCATCGTGCCAAGGTCCACGCAGGCTACTACTTCCTCATGCGTGTGCACTATATTGAGCCATTTCAAAATCTTTAGTGGTACGAATATTTTGAAAGAATGGTGTTTCTCGACCCCGCGTCACCTGCTGCCATGATCGCTGGTCCTTCCCACTAATATCTCATAGACAAAGATGATTACAAATTTTGATTTTCCATGCTTACAAGCCCCACGCTATAGCGAGCATATGTAAATGTTAATACAAGGCCTCCAACCCGAATATATTGTAAATTTTTTACTCTAATGAATATAATATATGTCCTTTTAGAACACTTAGCCCATTTTACTAATTTCTTTCAATTGTTTGCATCATTGCTGAGTTTCATTTCAATTCACTAAGAGGATCCAAAACTTAAAGCAGAGAAGAGTAATTACATATATACAAATATACAAAAATAACACATAGGCAGAATTAATAGAATCTTTTAAGATATATTCTATTAACTAGAATACACAGGGTGTTACCTTCCATATCTTCCAACTCGAAAGAGTTGAACTATTTACACTGATAAATCTTGAATGGCCCTTCCCAGAGACTGCCAAATTTGTTGTGTTGTCCAGGCTTTGCTCCGTGCTCATTGAATTTGAGGACCAAATCTCTGCATTGTAACCTTTGATTAGAACCCCTTTTGTCAAACCATTTCTTTACCACCTATTGGTGACCATTCATTGCTTCCAAGGTGTGTTCTCTTTTCTCTTGCACTTCAAGCAACTCAGAAAACCTCACCTCCATCGCCTTGTTTTGTTCAATTTCCATGGTGAGAGGTAGCAATGCCTTTTTCCCGTACACCATCTCATAAGGAGATGCCTTTAGTATCTACTTGGGCATAATTCGATCTGCCCAGAGCGCTATCCAGAGGTTCCTATGCCACTATTTTTGATGTTCTGATCCTATCCTTTTGATCAACCTGATGAGGTTTTTGTTAATAGACTTTGCGAGACCATTTCCCTAGGGATAATAGTTAGAGGAGGTCTTCAGGAACACTCCATATTTTAGTGCAAACTGGCTCATGTTTGAGCCAAGAAAATCCTTGGCATTATCAGAGATGATTGTCTTAGGCGGGCCAAATCTGGCCACTAGGTCTTCAAGGAAATTAACAATCTCCAATTTAGTTGCATTTTTTAACGACACTGCTTCTGCCCACCTGGTAAAATAGTCAGTTGCTATTAGTATCCATCTATGTCCGACTGAAGAGAAAAGGTTAATCATCCCAATGAAATCTAAACCCCATTAAGCAAAAGGTTCTTCTACCACTATAGGCTTTAGAGGCATAGCAACATTCTGTCTCTTTCCGACATAAAACTGACATTCTTTGCAAGATAATCAATGAAAATGCATCATTAAAAAGTGTTGGCCAAAAATAACCAACACATATAATTTTAATTGTCATGGTTCTTGTAAAAATATGTCCTCTTGCAGGGCTATTATGGTACTGCTCTAGAATCTTCTTGGCTTGCTCCTCATTTATGCATCTTAGCAGGATGTCGTTGAAATTTCCTTTAAACATTACACCCTCCAAAAAGACATAATTGCTATTCTGTAGGCGATAGAAATTTCTTTTAAAGGATGTGAGATTAATTGGATACCTTCCTGTCTGCATAAAATTTATTCTGTCATCAAGCCAATTGTTTTCAAAATTCTCTTCGTTTACTAACACAGGCTTGGGAGCTCCAAGTTCTATCGCTATTTCACTGCTTTCAATGATGTACTCACATCGTGCTTTTCCCTTGATGGTCTTGATAGGTCTGACTTCAATATCATATTCTAGGATCTTGGTGATCCAATTAGCTCTCTTCTCAATGAATTCTCCCTCCATGATATACTCTCACACACTAGGATGTGGTATGCAAACAATCACCTTATTATATGATATCAAATGTCGAAACTTCTTAAGGCCCTTAACAATGGCAAAGACCTGTTTTTCTAGAAAGTTATACTTTACTTCATACTCTTTCAGGGTTCATGAGTAGAAAGCAACAGGGGACTCCCTTGTATCTTTATCATCCTTCTGCATGAGCACTGTGGCAATACTCCTTCCACCACCAAAAACATACATAATAAAATCTTTTGACAGGTCTAGGTTAACCAACATAGGGGCAAAAGAAATAGCCTCCTTAACAAGCTCAAAAGCTTTTCTAGCTTCCGTCGTCCATTTAAAAATATGACCCTTTTTGAGCATTAAGGTAATAGGATGAACAATGCCTGCAAAATCTGCAATAAATTGGCTAATAAAGTTGACCTTACCCAGGAAAGACTGCACACCCTTTTTGTTGACAGGTAACGGAAGTTCCCGGATCACATCAACTCTTTCTGGATCAATAGAAATGCCCTCATTAGAGACAACATCCCAATAGCTTCCCTTGGGAAACTCCAAACACGCATTTCTTTGGATTCAAAGAGATCTTGAATTCCTGGCATTTCTGGAAAACAAGCTCCAAATGATCAAAATGATGGTTGACAGATTTTGAGAATACTGTCAAGTCACCCAAGTAAATGAGTATGCTCTTGTGGATCAAATCTTTATAAGAAATGTCCATAGCCCGTTGAAAAGTGGCTCTGGCATTTGACAGCCTGAAAGACATTTTAACATACACATACGTTTCCCACTTTGTAGTGAAAGCTATTTTGTATTGGTCCTCTTCCTTTACCCAGATTTGGTTATAGCCCAGAAAACCATCCAGCATTGAAAACATTTCAGAGCCGACAATAGCTTGCAAAATTACCTCCATTGAAGGCAGGGGATAATGATCTTTTAAGGACGATCTATTTAAATCTTGAAAGTCTATGCACAGGCGTATATCTCCATTTTTCTTCCGAACTGGCACCAAGTTTGACACCCAAGTGCTTTGTTTGATTAGGAACACTATCCGGGATGTGATCAACTTATTCAACTCTTGTGACATGAGAGATTCTATCTTTGGGTTCACAAGTCTCTTCTTTTGACAAACTAGCTTCACCCCCTCTGACTGCTCAATAGTATGCTCGATGATCCTGGGATCATATCCTTTAAGATCATCGTATGACCAAGCAACTACACTCGGATATTCCTTGCAGAAATTCCTTAACCTATCCTTATTCTTTTGAGAATTTTTTTTCCAACCTTGAGCTTTTTATTTTCCTTGATATGCAAATCAGTGTAATCGCCTTTGTCAGCCACGAGCTTCCTTTTATCTCTCGTTGCATCATCAGAATCGAATAGGCTTTCCAAAGTGACCAGGCCGCTCGAGAGCTTGTTGGATTTCAACTGTATGATTTGATCTCCACAAACTTCGGCAATCTTCGGTTGCAGCTGATTGACGAATTCTCTAGATGACTAGAGGAATTATGCAATATGAGCATTTCTATCAAATACTTGCTAATCTTGATTATTATCTGGGACAGAGGGTCTTACAATTACCTTCACTGCATGTTTATTTTTTAATAATTCGGAGGCCAGCTCGAACTGAGCCCCAATAGTTGCCATCCTGGCGGCTTCAGAATTCATTTCCCTTGGAATAGCCTAAATATTGAAGGCCTCAAAGTTGTCGATCAAATCCCAGACTCTATGTCAATAGGATCGCATATGAATGTTCTTTATGGTCAAATTTCTACGGATTTGGTTGACCACCAGCTCTGAATCACCGAAGACACTTATCTGCCTTGCACCCATTTGCTCTGCAAAGCTTAAACCATGAATGAGACCTTCATATTTAGCTTCATTGTTTGAACATGCAAACTGGAAGTGGTAGGACCTCAAAGTCTTTTCATCAGTCGGGGATATCAAACAAATCCCCACTCTAGCTCCTACCCTACATTGGCGCCATCAAAGTATAATGTCCATATTTCTGAAGATTCTTCATCTTCAGGTTCTTTAGTAACTTTGGGCATGATCTATCATTTTTCATGTATCACATAGGTTCCAAGGCCAGTTGCATGGTAATTCTCGAAAGGGTCTGTATCAATAAATTCATTCAACAAATTTTCTTCATATTCTGTTCGGGAGCTAGTAGCCTCCTGTTCTTCAAGAAATTCCATATTGGAGTTCTCCTCTTGAGAGATTCTGAAAATGGTTTCATCTTAGCCCCATGTTTAGTCCTCAGAATCAAGTGTGACCAGTCTAGCACCAGATATCCTACATTTGCAGTGAACTCACAGGACAAATAGATCTCGAACAAAGGAGGGATATTGATGAGTATGGCATCCTGATTTATAGTGATACTAGGACAAGCAAACAAAGTCATAGGTAATCCCTTGATTATCCTGACAGTATCGACCTTATTTCCATCAAGCTACATGAATCCTTTATTCAGAGGCTCATATTTTAGACCCAAAACATCAGCTACTTGCTTTAGCATGACAATGGTGCTAGCACCGGAGTCTATCATACAATTATGCAGTAGCTTGTCACCAATAATCAGTGTTAGAAAGAAAAGGCTTAGATTTAGGCTTACTTTCCCTTCCGGACTTGAGCTTCTCCTCTACTTGAATTTTTAGCACTTTATCCGAGTCCGGCTTGGATACATCCTCTTCATTAGAATGAGTAGGAATTTTTGCATTTTCTTCATTAGACAACGCCTTTTGTAGCAACACCTTTTGCTTTGGAATAGCCAGGACTTCCCACAAAGAAGTGTTGGAAGATGACTTCTTCAGTTGTTCCACCACATTGAATTGCACTTTTCACTGGTGAGTTGTGATTGCTTGCTCTTTAGGTCTTGCGGCCATCATTGGTTTCATGGCTGGTGCGTCCAGCTATTTGGCAATGACAAGAATGATTGGTAGAGTCTTCGACTTTAGAGCAAGTGGACTCGGAGAGCTAGGAATAGTCGCATTCAACTATGATTGGATGGGCAATAGGCCTACCACTGGGCTAGGCGTCAATTGTGATGTAGCATTGGTAGGCGAGGCTGTAAACTCTCTGGTGAACCTACGCTTAGAACGCGTATTGTATTCAGATTGCGCTTGGGGTACTTTATCAATAGGGATATCATTCGGAAACACTGACTCTTCTCCTTCCATCCAAGAAAAGAGAGCCTGGTTCAGAACAATGTCCAACTCATGCTGGATGGACATCCCCTACATTTGAGCAGCAAGGACTACATTTTCCATCTGCTGAGAGGCATATGGTGTGTTGCTGGAAACAGATGCGCTGCCTTTGCTACATTGATCTAGAATTTGTTGTTGCAAATTTCCTCGCGGACAGTTTCTGGCATATGTACATCGTTGCAAGGGAAACACCATGAATTGGCATCTTCGGCTAAATTGTTATGTCCTGCCACTAGCTCCTTATTCGAACTAGGATAAACAGTCTACATCAGTAGGGTTACCAGAACCATTTGGTTTCTTGGTTGAGCTGAGGTATTCCCACGTGACCTATCCTACCACTGATTGGATTGGTATGGAGGTTTTTCTTCTTGGTAATATTGGTATGCAGGCTTTTGATAGCTGTATTGCTGTTGTTTCAAAGTATTTAGTTCATTAGTCATAGCCCGCATCTGTTTCCCCATCTCCTTCATCGCGGCAGCCATGGGATTAGGCACATGAGCTATCACAGGAGTTGCCATCAGGGTCATGCTTGGAACACTTCCGGGATAGATGTACATAGATTGGGGAGTAGCCGTAGGAGAGCTGGTGGAAGGAACCTTGGTCTCTGTAGTGTTGCACTTGGGGAACAATGGCATGATGGGTCTTGGTGCCAACTTCCCTGCAGCGATTAGATTATTTTCTATAATGACAGCTAAGGTGTAAGCATCAGGAAGAGTGTCTTTGCCCAAAGCTTGTAACATCATGGAGATATCGGCATTGATCGACTTCAAGTAGAAAATAAATGCTAGATCCGGAGGAGGTTAGGTGCCCATAGGCACTCTCTGCTAGGTCAAATGGAACCTCGCATTGAAGTCAGGAAAGGCTTCATGAGGGGCTCGCTTTATATTTTCCAGTTGATGGTACAGTGAAGATTTGTTGCCAGCATTTGAAAAAAGCTCATAAAAGGGGGTCCTGAGCTAGTCCCAAGTAGTAATAGTACCAGCTTGTAAAGTCTAGTACCAATTTAGCGCCTTTCCTTAGAAGGAGGCGGCTAGCAATCTGAGGGCTACATTTTTATTCGATACACCATGTACCAGACATACATCAGCCACATCTTGTAGATGCTCCATTGGCATTTTTGATTCATCCCTAGAATATTTAGGGATAGACTTTAGAGTGAACACAGGGATGGGGGCCCATACTGTAGGAGGAATAGGTGCTACTAACAGACTATCGGAGTCCTAAGCTATGTAATTTATAGTAGTCATATGTGTTGGTGGATTAGGTGATGTCAGAGAAGGAGGAGACAGAGGAGGTGAAGGGCTACCTCGGTGACCTCTCGGGTACACATAAACTAAAGGTGGTACAAGCTAGCCAGGGACTCTTGTGGTCTGTGACCTGGCTATAGGCCGTTGACCCATACACACTTAAAGATCAGGTGAACGTGTTAGTTCGTAGTCCCACTGGGCATGCCAGAAAAAGAATTGTTAATGTAGTATTTTGCATGTAGCAGTAGTCTTATGGGAAACTTAGCTAATGGGGGACGTTGTGCGCTAGCTAAGTGACCTCCAAGATTTTACCGAAGTCGGCTCTTCGCTTAGTGGGTGAAGTAAAAGGTGAGGGAGATTGCAGGAATGTAAAATTTACACTATAGGCGATGCGCTAAAGTCTTTAGACAACTTTACTAGAGCACAGTGCATAATACAAAGGCTCGAACCACTAAATTGTTGTTAATTAAGATAATTTTCTCAAAAGAATTTATCATGCAAAAATACCCTCTAATTTGTATAATGTAATCAAGCATAACTTTGTCTTAACACAGAAGATTCAGAGAAACATGATCTATGTTCATTCTAGGTATGAGAGGTTACAGAAACTGAAGAACAGGCATTCATACAAAAATAAAGATAACAACACAGATCAATAGTTCTAACAAACGCTTAAAAATAGAAAGTCCCAATTTATTTGGCACAGTTCGAAGTCTTTGAATTGAAAGCAACTATTACAAAAGGCTTACTTCCCAATGCTTGGGAGTTTTGCAAAGCTTAATCAACAGCCTAATAAAAGAAAATAAGACCCTATTTATTGGCCAATCCACTGCCTGGAGACGCATCAAAAGAAGAGCAAACCACGTGCAGCGATCGACGACCTAGATCATCTCGAGTCGCCATAGGAGAAATTGACTGGTCAACAACACACCAGCGAGGCCACAATACAAAAAGGAAAACCATGCAGCAACAGGAGATAACACATGGTAGCAGGAAGTATAAAAGATCCATCAGCATTTCCAAGGTAACTGACGCATAAACAAAATCACCACGTGTCGCTCAGAAAGAGTCCGACAAAAATTCGAAAAGGCACCCAACGAAAATCCTCGAGAGAGAGCCACATGGAGAGCTCCAAGCAAAATAAAGAATGAGTTGGGCCCAACTCAGAAGAGCAACCAAAGTGAGCCACATGGCATGCAGACGGAGATTGCCGAAAAGCGAAGTGAAGGAAAAGAAAAAAGTTTCGCGAGGAAGCCACGTGGAGGGCTCCGAGGTCAATAAGCATTTGAAAAATAAGGAGCAGTCGCAAGGGTAAATATAAAACTGCAAGGCTTCGATAGTTTTTGTTGAACAGCTACTATCTCAGTTTATCCTCTAGATGGTTTTAATTTGAACTTTTGTAAGGCAGTGAACTCTAGGGAGTGTTCTTGAATGCAAGTGCATTCTCTTTTGTAACACTTTTTTCTAAGTACTCAAATTGTGGATTAACCTCCATCATGGTTTTACCCCTAACATGGCTTCCACACAAAAATCCTTGTGTTATGGTGTTGTGGATGATTTCCTTAAGTGTTTGTATCTTTCTTTTGGCTGAATGTTCAAATGGTTTTAATATTAAATTAATAAAGTTAAGATTTTCTGAACACTGATTCACCCCCCCACCCTCTGAGTGTTCCCTTGAGTCCAACAATTAGTATCAGAGCATATAGTTCCTCAGAAGAAGTTTAGAAGCTTGAGGTGGATCTTGGAATGTGATAGAATCTGGTAGTCTTTAGCAACAAATTTTGGTGGCACTTGATGACCTTGATCAGTCTAATGTAGAAGTCTAGGAATTGAAAGAAAGTCTTCGGGATGCTAAGAAATTCATTCAGACATTGAAAGATCAAATTGCTAAATCCAAGGTGAAAATGAAAGATCTTTGTGATCAAATCAAGCAAGAAGAAAGTGAAAACATGGATAATGCTCAACTGAATCAAACCTTGAAGGAAATAACTGAAGAATGTGAAAAGCTAGCTAGAGATAATGCTACCCTAAAACATGAAATGGAATCTATGGTGATGAAGTTGACTAAAGAGATTGAAGAAAGGAAGAAGAATGAGAAGAATCTTGCTCAATCCTTAAAAGAGAAGTTTGATGAACATAGAAGAATAAATGAATAATTCACTCAATTGGAAAGAGAACTACAAGGATCTAGAAATAATGAAGAACTTGGTAGACAAATTGTTATTCTCATAAATGAACTTACTACTGCAAATGAATACAAAAAGAAGTTTAAGATCAGTTCAGTGAAGCTTGATGACTTGACTCAAGGACAAAAGAGTGGAAATGAAAAGAGAGGTCTTGGATATGAAAAAGATGAAAGTTCCAAATTCGAACAAAAGAATTTCAGACAAGGAAACTAAATGAACAAAGGTGGATGGTATCTGGTAAGACAACCTAATGCTCAAAAATTTAATGGATACTATTTTTCTTGCAAAAAATTCAGACATATGGCTACTTAGTGTAGAAGTAATATGAAATCAAGAGATTCATCATTTTCTAGTCAGTGTTACAAATGCAAAAAGTTTGGTCATAAATCAATCGAATGCAAAAATATGTCAAACTACTCTGTCAATAGAAATAATGTTGAATGTTACACATGTGGAAGATTTGGACATATTTATAATCAATGTAGATCAAGAAAAAATCAATGGAATGATTGATTTGGACAATGAAATACAATGTGCTTCAATTGCAATAAATATGGTCACATTGCAAGATTCTGCATAATCAAAAATATGGATAGAAGAGGTCTGGTATACAGAGGCAGAAACATACAAGAAGATGACAAAGGAAAAGGAAAAGTGACTAAAATTGAGATAAGAGATGAGATGAAGAAGACATGGGTAAGGAGGAGCGATTCCAATGCTTGAAATAGTTCTGCACCGGAACCTGCTTTCGATAATTCTTCAGATAATTAATTTCAGGCCACTAGCCTGGGGGGAGGGTTTTGTTTTAGAAAATATTTCCTCCCCTATTTGTAGATGGTAAAGAAGCATGAAGGATGGTCAAGAAGGTGTATTAATGATATGCAAAAGTTTTGGAGAACTTTCATAAGAAAAATTAGAGAATTCATAAGTCTGTAGAAGAATTTTTTTGTTGCTATTTGAGAAAATAGAGCATCCAGAAAACTTAGGGAAAACACATTTATTACAAGTGTGTGAGCTATAAAATTCGAGTTGGAACCACCATTTGTCATTTTTCATCGAAGAAGAGAAGGAGAGAACTTGGTAAAGTAATTTCGGACCAGTGAAATCAATTTGTCGGCAACTCTCAAAAGCTATTAGGTATTTCAGTTGTTTTCAGAATTTCATATAAAGTCTTTTAGAAATTGAGAAGGAGCAACCTCAGCTGGCATAGTCTACATTTCTCACAAGATGATAATTGAAGGTCAAGACTTTGACCTATGTGGATTGATAAAGGATCAGCTAATGGAGAATGTGCAACTAACAAAAGAGACATGCTACCCCTTTAGGTTCAGTACTTTGATTATATGTTTAGTAATGTATTGCTTGAATTGTTTGCCAAAGGTTGAAAATGTGGTGTGGAAAAAAAATGAACCGGTATGCAAACAAATATACTAATATTCTAGAAGCTTGGTTGATTGGGATCAAGAATTTGAAAATTTCTTTAATAATGTGCTTGGAAAGTTTGGATTAGTCAATATTTCCCTTCTAGTAACAACAATTGAAGTTGGTTCCTCTTCCGGTGGCATGGAGAAAAAGTAGAAAAGAGAAAAATTAACTATTGAATACAACCCTCTGGAATGCAAGATTCCTAGAATTGAGAGAAAAGGAAAAGAAAATGAAATTGTGGATATTCTAGATGAAGAATCTGATGAAGAAACTGAATATCCATAGAGAAATGAATAAGAACCAAAAAAAGCTAGTGAGGAAGAAGATGACCTAACAAAGGAGAAGCTACATTAGCTTATTCAAGAAGAAGGTGGAATGCAGAAAATCACTAAGTTATGGTCTATTAGACCATCATATGATCAAGATATGATTCTGAGTGTACTAAATGCTCATGTTGAGCACTACAAGATCAAACTGGAAAGTTTACAAAACATTCTACCTAAAGAAATGATTGAATGGAGTAAAGAAAGAATAAACTCTAAGGATAAGGACAAAGAAGAAGGTGAGCTTATCTCTCATTTGAAGGAACAGTTTAGGCTATCACTTACCAAACTGAAGAATAAAATGAATGAGTTGAGGAAATTCATAAATTTATCTAATAAAATCTATAGCTATTTCATCCATTGGCCTCATGTTGTTGGTAAATACAAAGAGAAATTGGAGCAGATTGAAACAAAGTTGAACAGCATTAGAAAAATCTTTTGCATGTTTTAGGATCAAGATGGCACCATCAGGAAAAAATTTGGGAGCTACATTCTGAACACACCAAAGTTCAATTCACTAAGAACTCACTTGTGGACACTTTTTGGAAGGTGAAGGATCTAACTAAATGCAGATTGGAGCAGATGGTGGAGATACTAAGGAAAGGTGAGAAACTAGAGGAAGAAATTACAATTCCGGAATCCCTAACTGAAATTGTCAATAAAACATTCAAGAACAACAACATGATTATAATCATTGGGATCACAATATATGCTTGGGAGAAATTCCTTTCGAAAGTGAATGAAAATAATAAGATAATTTTCTAAACTAGCAATTGCTTGTTTTCAAAATTGATTCAAATTTTTGAAGTTTTGGTCAAAGGGGGAGAAATTTCGGCATATATATTTTGAAGTTTTGGAGATTTTTAACACATGTTTTGTATTTTTGGCATATGGTTTCTATGCTTTTTCATTGATTTCAAAGGGGGAGAGAGTGCAGTGAAAAATGTCTCATCAATCTTAGGGAGAGCTATATTTTGAAATTTTTGAAGCATAAGGGAGAGATAGCAGTAAATTCTGGTAGTGTACTTATAATGATTCTGACAGTGTTTCCATCAATGCCAAAGGGGGAGATTATTGGCATATGGCTTGTAAGTGTTGTCATTGATGGCAACCTAATTCATACATCCGGTCTATAGTATAGTTTTGGTTTACATCGATAGAACAAAGTGAAGAATAGGGAATCCGATTTAAGGCGTAAATGTTGATTTGAATACCTTACTAGACTATTATTTTGAGTTTTGGATCTCTGAGGAAGGTTTTTTGATGTTTGCAATACCTTATTTGAGAATTATATTGATGTGCATTCACTGGTATTTGATCTAGGAGATGTGGTGCACTAATCTGTTGGTTATTTGTGCTAGAAGGTTGGCTTGGCAAATATAGTAATTATGGATATATAAGGAGTAATTATTTAAATTTTTTCATGCTCAATTATTTTTGTTTGGGTCCTCTGTATTTCTTAACCGAATTTGGAGGATGTGCATAAAGAATTAGTGGTGGATCTAGCCGACAAGTTGAAAAGAACTTAATATTTTATGATGCAGACATATGAATTCCCGAATCCTTGGTAGCGGATATATATGAGATCGGTTTTATATTTTTTATAGAGCGTAGATAGTGAATGTGTGGAATGTGAAGTATATCAATGTGTGGTGAAAATTTTAGTAGGATAATAGTGCAAATCTATCTATGTGTGATGTGAAAAGCAAAAAAGTGCAAAGTAGAGCAGAGCGAAGTGTAGAGTTAGACAAAGGATCTAGAATCTAATCTATGAGCTTCATCAAAACTGTAACCTAGCATGAATAGATGCTACTATCTCAGTTCATCCTTCAGATGGTTTTAATCTAAACTTTTGTATGGCAGTGAGCCTTCCCTTTGAGCAGTGAGCTCTAGGCAGTGTGCATAAATGCAAGTGCATTCTCTTTTGTAAAAATTTTATTTGAGCACTCAAATTATGGATTAACCTCGACCGTGGTTTTTCCCCTAATAGGGTTTCCATTCAAAAATCCTTGTGTTATGGTGTTGTGGATGATTTCCTTAAGCGTTTGTATCTTTCTTTTGGTTGAATGTTCAAATGGTTTTAATATTAGATTAATAATGTTAATATTTTCTGAACACTGCCTCACCACCCCCCCCCCTCCCCCACCTCTTAGTGTTCCCTTGATCCCAAAATGTGCAAAACTTGAAACTTTAGTGGTAGTGACACAAATGACAAGGAAAAAATGAATGTTGAAATTGAGATGTAGGTAAGTGGACATATACAGGGCATTGAAGAAAATGAAGACCAAACTTAAATTAAAGATGACTCTCAATCTCATTGTCAGAGTGAGGAATAGGATGTGAATTGGAAAATACAATGGATTTAGCAATTTCTAGGTATTTATACTATATTTCGTTAATCATATTTCAAACTATTATTGATGATATTTTATATTATATTCCATGAAATTATGAATTAGATTGAATAAATTAACGTACTACTATTTTCTATTATTCCAAATTTCCAATGTAGAATCTAAATTTTGAACATTTTTTCAAATTGGTTTGTTAGTTATTAAACACAATTTTTAATTTCCATTTATTAATTAGCATATTATTAATAATTTAATATTTCAATTGTGTCATACTAATAAGTTTCACATGTACTCAATGATTCATCATTCAAATCAATGGTTAATAACATATTAACAACAATAGCATATACAACATTACTGATCATTTAATGTGTATCTAGTAGTAGAAAGTAGAAACCATATTTTTTTTGAGAAAATAAATAATATAGATAATTTGAACACATTAATGAATTTGAGTTTTGTATTGATTTTCAAATTAAGGAATACATAGAGTTAATTTAAAATATTTCTCAAAGATAACTATGCATAGAGCTAAGTTGGAAACTTATATCATCAAATTATTCACTCACCTTTTGTGGTGTGCTCCACTGCTTATTTTATGGAAGGTCCATTTGTTGTAACTGATAGTGTTTGAATTGAAAATTTGTTAACAATTCATGATTGAAATTGGAACATGAATTTAATGTTTCAATCAAAGTTGCAACATTCAAGGTTATTAGTGGTTTGATGGAATCCAAATAGTTTTCCTTATCTGGGTTATGAGGAAACTAGTACAAATCAATCTTCCTTGTATCCTCCATCTTTTTAGAAAGAATAATTTCCAATAAATCACTCTACTGTGTTAAAAGTGAAGGAAAAACCAAGCTTTGTCAAGTTACTTACCTTTTTGTCTAGCTTCTTCATATTTTTTACAACCCGATCCAAAAATTTATCTATTTCATATATTCTAAAACATTTTTGAATGATAGTATTCACCTTTAATAAGGAATTGATTCGGTCATGAATTCCTTTTTATTTCAATTCATTGTCACTAGATTTATAGATTGCAAAATTTTATTTATAATTTTCTCTCTTGAAATCACATTTTGTTGTCAACTACATATTTCTTGAGCTTCCTATTATGTACTATCAAAGAATCAATCAATTGAAATAATTCACACAAATGATCAATCCTCTACATTATTTCCTCCCAGATATTTTATTTCATATGCCTCATTATTTCTCTACAAAATATAGTTAACTTATTATGACAATACTTTATTTAATTGTGTGCTTCCCTTAGCTTTGTCACCAATCTTTCATTAGTTTTTCTTTGTTCCTCCATTTCTTGTTCCCAGTGCTTTTCTTTCACCAAGTTTTTTTTTTTTTTTTGAAGTGGATTTTTTATCATCATATTTCTTTATTCTTTCATGTAAACATTGCTTCAATTCATTCAATTTCATTTGCACCTCTATTTGGTCATCCTCTTTGCTTGTATATGTAGAGGAGAAAAATTTAGTTCTTTCTTCTAATTCACTACTCTTGTTATCTTCTACTTTCCTCTTTGCTTTCTAATTTTATAGGTCTACCTATAACTTGTATTTAAATCTATAACTCTCTCTCTCTCTCTCTCTCTCTCTCTCTCTCTCTCTCTCTCTCTCTCTCTCTCTCTGGCTTTATCAATGATCTATACACCAATTCATTATTCCTTTTTATACATTAATTTGGTCAAAAAAATTATATCCAAAAAATCGACTTTGATACTGCTTGTTGAAATTCAGAGAGGCCTATTTGATTCTTTGGTTTGTTTTGATCTTTGGGAACAACAAACAAGTATCAATGGTTTTTGTATTTGGGTCAAATGCGGGTAATACCCTTGTTGTTGCAAGCTATGAAGTTATAGTAGATGCATTCTACATCATTTCCTTCCTTTTTTATTTTCTTTTAAACCTGGCATTGTAATCAAAACCTAGGGTAAGTGCACAAAGATGGTTCCCAAAAAGGGGACTTAAGTGGACAGCTTTTTTTTTTCTGAAATACTGACCTTGGACATGAAATTAAGGATAGTTACACTCAAAATTTTGAGATGGAACAAAAACAAGGATCAGAGTGCTCCGAGTCTACTTTCTAAAAAACTAATTTATTTTTAAAATGGTTGATAATAAGGGGTTAAAAAGAGGGACATACACAAATTGGTGTTGTTTTTGTCAAAAAAACATAACATAGCAACTCTTGTACAACCCTCGTATGGTGAACTTTTTTTTAGTATTTTTAAAATCACAACAGTCAAAAGTTAGCTAATAGTATGTAGTTGATGCATTATTTTTCTGATAATTTTTTAATGAATATTTATTTTTTCCTAATTTTTGAAGTGGATATTTCCTGAAAAATAGAATTTTGCCCATGCTACCCCTACAAATTTTGGAAATAATTGATTTTTTATTTTATTTTTAAAATTTGTAGAATGGATTCTAGTTTATAAAAATTTAATTTATTTGAAAATTCAATGAACGGTTAATTTATAACGAAAAAAATACCAAACACTGCTTTTTGGCAAAAAAAAGACATACAAATAAAATAAATTATGGATTAAAGGCTTAACATTTCCAGAAAGTGAAAAAAATTACATCGTTGGATAGCTAAGAGAGAACCCAACATTACCCATGTGTTCGATTTTTTCGATATTGAACCATGTGCAATCCTAACGGTGAGCATGAACTTGATTATGTGAAATATGGTAGATTTTTTAAAAACACGTCTTTGGTCATTGGGAATGCCTTCCAAGCCTTTGGGTTGGTATTCCAAGGAAAATACCAAGCCTAAGTCTCAAGAATTCCCAAACCAAGATATAGTGTGAGTGCGTTATAACGTGCTCGCATTATTTTTCAATTTTGACATTATTTTTTCTTCTGCGGGAAACATGTCAACTAAGACATAATGTGAGCGCATTATAATGCGCTCGCGTTATGTCCTCCTTTATGTTAAATGACAATATATTCAATGTATTCTGATATATTAGTATGTTTGTATGTAAATGTATGCTTGTATGTATGTACATATGCCTATAAGTATCAATGCATATATATTGTATGTATGTATTTAAAGGGAGGGAGAATTTAGAGAGAGAGAGAGAGTTTGGAGAGATGGAGAGGGGATGGAAGTAAGAGTTTAAGAGAATTGAGAGAGATGGAGAGGGAGAGAGGAAGGAGAGAGAGACATAGAGAAAAAGAGAGTTATGTAGGTAGGGTGCCAAAGGGAGAGACTTGAGACTGTGAGGGGTGTGAGAGGGACTATGCAAGAGAGGGAGTGAGAGAGAGAGAGGGAGTGAGAGAGATGGAGTGTGAATGAGAGACCTGAGAGAGGGAGAGGGTGTGGGAGGGAGTGACCTGATAGAGGGGGGTGGATTGAGAGGGACTTATCTAGGTAAGGTGGAAGGGATAGATAGAGAGAGGGGAGAGAGACAGAGAGAGAGTTACCTAGGTAGGTAGCCAGAGGGAGAGACCTGAGAGAGAGGGGGGTGGGAGGGAGAGAAATTAGAGATATGGAGAGAGGGAGTGGGAGAGAGTGGGATAGAGAGGGAGGGGCATAGAGAGAGATGGATAGAGGGAGCAAGAGAGGGTGGTAGGGATTGATTGAAAGAGAGGTATGTAGAAAGAGGGAGATGATAGATAGAGACAATTAGAGAGGGTAGGAGGGAGGGAGGGAGGAAGAGGTGATAAGTATAGATAGAGAGAAAGTGATAGGGGTTGAGGGTATAGGGTTGATGGTTTCTAGGGTATTAGGGTTTAAGGTTTGAGAGTTGAGGGAATAGGGTCGATAGTAGAGGGTATTTGGTTGAGGGTATAGGGTAGAAGGTTTAAGGGTATAGGGTTGAAGGGTTTAGGGTTAAGGGTTTAGGGTTTAGGGTTGAGGGTTTACTTGGTTGAGGGTAGAGGGCTTAGGGTATAGGTTTGAGGTTATATGGTTGAAGGATTAGGTTCAGGGTTCAATGTAAGGAGTAGAGAGTATAGGGGTAGAGGGTTTAGGGTTTAAGGATTGAGAGTTGAGGGATTAAGGTTTGAGGGTTGAGAATTGAGGGTTGAGGGTTTAATGTATAGGGTAAAGGGTAGACGGTTTAAGGGTTTAGGGTTTAAGGGTTGAGGGTTGAGGGTTGAGGGTTGAGGGTTGAGGGATTAGGGTTGAGGGTCCAATATATATGGTAGAGGTTATAAGGGTTGAGGATTTAGAAATTAGGGTAGAGAGTTTTCTTGGATTTAATGGGGTAAGGGTTGAGGGATTAGGGTTGATGGATTAGGGTTAAGGGTTGAGGGTAGAGGGTTGAGGGTTGAGGGTCAAGGGTTTAGGGTTGACTGTTTAATGGTTTAGGGTTGAGGGTTGAGGGTTGAGGGTCAAGGGTTTAGGGTTGAGTGTTTAAGGGTTTAAGGGTCAAGAGGGTTGAGGGATTAGGATAGAGAGTTTACTAAGTGGGTTTAAGGGTCATGGGATTAGGGTAGAGGCTAGAGAGTAGAGGCTAGAGGATTGATGGTAGAGGGAAAAGCGTTTATGAGTTAGGGCTTAAGGGTATAGGGTTTATGGTTGAGGGATTAAGAGGTTATAGAGTAGAGGGTATAGGGGTTGAGAGATTAGGGTTTAAGGGTTGAGGGTTAAGGGTTTACTTGGTTGAGGGTAGAGGGTTTACAGTATAGGTTTGAGGGAATATGGTTGAAGGATTAGGTTCAGGGTCCAATGTAAGGAGTAGAGGGTATAGGGGTAGAGGGTTTATGGTTTAAGGATTGAAGGTTGATGGATTAAGGTTTGAGGGTTGAGGTTTTAATGTACAGGGTATAGGGTATAGGGTTGAGGGATTAGGGTAGAGAGTTTACTAAGTGGGTTTAAGGGTTGGGGGATTAGGGTTGAGAGTAGAGGTTAGAGGATTGAGGGTAGAGGTTATAGGGTTTATAGGTTAGGGTTTAAGGGTTTAGAGTTTAGGGTTGATGGATGAAGAGGTTATAGAGTAGAGGGTATAGTGGTTGAGGGATTAAGAGGGTATAGGGGTTGAGGGATTAGGTTTGAAGGGTTGAGGGTTGAGGAATTAAGAGGGTATACAGGTTGAGGGATTAGGGTTTAAAGGTTTAAGGTTGAGGGTTGAGGGATTAGGGTAGATATTTTTGAAGGGTTGAGGGTTGAGGAATTAAGAGGGTATACAGGTTGAGGGATTAGGGTTTAAAGGTTTAAGGTTGAGGGTTGAGGGATTAGGGTAGATATTTTTACTAAAGTAGGTTTAAGGGTTGGGGATTAGGTTGAGGTAAAAGGGTACAGATTGATAGTAGAGGTAGATTTTCTGGGTTAAGTTTAAGAGTTTAGGAGTTTAGGGTTGAGGATTAAGGTTATAGAGTAAAAGGTATAGGGTTAGAATTAGAGTTTAAGGTTGAGGAGTTAGGGTTGAGGATTAAAAAGAATTATAGAAGTTGAGTAGATTAGGGTTTAGGGTTGAGGATTGAGAGGATTAAAGAGGTATAGGTTGAGATTAGGAGGTTGAAAGAAAGAAAGGGTTGAGTTGAGAAGGGATAAGTTGAGGTTTGAAATTATAGGTATAGGGGTTGATAGATTAGGGTTTAAGGTTGAAGGTTGAGGTTAGGGATTAAAATTATAGGGTTGAGAGGATTAAGAGATAATATATGGGTTGAGATTAGGAGTTTAAAATGTTAAAGGTTGAGGTTGAGGATTAAGAATTATAGGGTTGAGGATTTAGGTTTAAAGGTTGTGGTTAATAGTTTAGGAGTTAAGAGTTTACTTGAATTTGAGCTAAGTATTTAGGGTATAGGTTTTGCTGTGGGTATATGGTTGAAGTTAGGTTAGGGTCCAATGTATGAGGGGTAGAGGGTTTTGGGGTTTGGGATTGAGGGTTGAGGGATTAAGGGTTGAGGGTTGAGAATTGAGGGTTTAGGGTTTAATGTATAGGGTATAGGGTTGAGGGTTTAAGGGTCAAGAGGGTTTAGGGATTAGGGTAGAGAGTTTACTAAGTGGGTTTAAGGGTTGGGGGATTAGGGTTGAGAGTAGAGGTTAGAGGATTGACGATAGAGGGTAGAGGGTTTATGAGTTAGGGTTTAAGGGTTTGGGGTTTAGGGTTGAGGGATCAAAAGGTTATATAGTAGAGGGTATAGGGGTTGAGGGATTATGGTTTAAGGGTTGAGGGTTGAGGGTTGAGGGATTAAGAGGGTATAGGGGTTGAGGGGTTAGGGTTGAAGGGTTGAGGGTTGAGGGATAAGGGTTGAGGGTTGAGGAATTAAGAGGGAATATGGGTTGAGGGATTAGGGTTTAAAGGTTGAAGGTTTATGGTTGAGGGATTAGGGTAGAGATTTTACTAAGTGGGTTTAAGGGTTGGGGGATTAGGGTTGAGGGTAGAGGGTAGAGGGTTTACAGGTTAGGTTTTAAGGGTTGAGTGTTGAGGGTTGAGGTATTAAGAGGTTATAGGGGTTGAGGGATTAGGATTTAAGGGTTGAGTGTTGAGGGATTAAGAGGGTATAGGGGTTGAGGGATTAGGGTTGAAGGGTTGAGGGTTGAGGAATTATGAGAGTACAAGGGTTGATGGATTAGGGTTTAAAGGTTGACGGATTAAGAGGGTATAGGGGTTGAGGGATTAGGGTTTAATGGTTGAGGGTTTAGGGTTTAGGGATTAAGAGGATATACACGTTGAGGGATTATGGTTTAAGTGTTGAGGGTTGAGGGTTGAGGGATTAAGAGGGTATAAGGGTTGAGGGATTTAGGTTTAAGGGTTGAGGGTTAAGGGTTAAGGGTTTACTTGGTTGAGGGTAGAGGGTTTAGGGTATAGGTTTGAGGGTATATGGTTGAAGGATTAGATTCAAGGTCCAATGTAAGGGGTAGAGGGTTTATTGTTTAAGGATTGAGGGTTAAGGGATTAAGGGTTGAGGGTTGAGAATTGAGGATTGAGGGTTTAATGTATGGGGTATAGGGTATAGGGTTGAGGGTTTAAGGGTAAAGAGGGTTGAGGGATTAGGGTAGAGAGTTTACTATGTGGGTTTAAGGGTTGGGGGATTAGGGTTGAGAGTAGAGGGTAGAGGATTTACGAGTTAGGGTTTAAGGGTTTAGGGTTTAGGGTTGAGGGATTAAGAGGTTATAAAGTAGAGGGTATAGGGGTTGAGGGATTAGGGTTTAAAGGTTGATGTTTGAGGGTTGAGGGATTAAGAGGGTATAGGGGTTGAGGGATTAGGGTTTAGGGTAGAGAGTATTGCGTTGAGGGTAGAGGGTTTTATAGTTTAGGGTTTAAGGGTTTAAGGGTTGAGGCTAACCATATACCCTCTATCTCTCTCTCATTCTATATCTCTATCCCTCTATATCTCCATCTCTCCCACTATCTATTTCTCTCACTCTCCCCTTCTCCCCTTATCCCACTCTCCCACTCTCCCACTCTGTTTCTCCCACTCTCCCCTTCTCCAACTCTCTCCCACTCTCTCCCACTCTCCCCTTCTCTCCCTCCCTCTCTATCTCCATATCTCTCACTCCCACTCCCTCCCTCTCTCCCTCTTTCTCTCCCACTCATTCCCTATCTCCCTTTTTCTCTCCCACTCACTCCATATCTCCCTCTTTCTCTCCCACTCTCTCTTTCTCTCCCACTCTTCCTCTCTCCCTCTCCCTCCCTCCCTCACTCTCCCTCCCTCCCTCTTTCTCTCCCACACACTCTTTCTCTCCCAATATCCCTCTCCCTCTTTCTCTCCCCTTGTCCCCCTCTCTCCCTCCCTATATATCTTCATCTCTCCCACTATCTCT